>OY856410.1:987916834-987956834 GCA_963693085.1 Alisma plantago-aquatica | reverse complement strand
AACTTATATTTCTATTTCAGTCCTTTTTGAATAATGTTGGAACATTGTTTTGTTAATAATGGACTAAAGTGCAAATTACCCAAGTTGAGGGGTTTATTTGCAATTTGCACATGATAATATGTTCCTATGATGTTTATACATCATGAGAATGATTATGATGTAGTGATATGGATTCCACAAGCTTGGGTATCAAGATATAGCTTGTAGAGCAATCCTTGTACTTTAAAACCTAGTTTTGGTGTAAAGTGCAATTTACCCAAAACCTAGGGTCCAACATGTAAAATATACCCTCTAGAGAATCTCTCATGTTTCTTGGCATCAATAAGAGTAAATAAAATGAGAGGGGCACCTCAATTGAATGATCATGGAGGAGAGAGAATCTTGATATTGGAATAATCAAGATTTAAGCACAAAAGGCTCTTTAAAATAACTTAATGCAAAAAAAAGAAATATATTAATTATGAAGCCCTTCAACCAAAAGTTGGAGGATGTGTTTGTGATAATATGGAAGAGCTTGTGTCATGATTGGGAACCAAAAAGATCATGGTAAGAGTGGAAACTACTCACACTAATAATATATTAAGGAATATCCAATAAGGATGGATGTTAATATACAAATTATTAAGATGTTTGGTCTCTTTTCCTTTAAACCTTGGATAATTGAGAAGTCTTGCAAGGTTTTAGAAGGTGGCCACGTAGCCAAGAAGTGGAGGAGGACTTGGTGGATATACTTGAGAGATAAAAGGAAATAATTCTCTTTTTCCTTTTTCCCTAAAAACCCATATACAAATCTATTATGTATATCCTTCCCAAAAACACATAACAACCGTTTCCTTAGTTCCTCTTCTCATCACTTTGCTTAGACCGACCAAGGAAGAGCTCTGGAGAAGAGGGAGGACGATCAACCTGTTGGTGAGCCTTGGTCATCCCCTACCTCGGATTCTTGGGAGAAAACCCTAAAACAAGGTTGGATTCATAGTTTCCTTCACACGTTTTCCTTTTCTAGCCATCTTGTCCATCCAAAACTTGAAGAACGAAGCTTGGACAACCACTGGAGCTTCATCCACCATTAAAGCTATGAAGCTTGGAGCTCGGGATCAGTCCTAGAGGCGGGTTTTATAACTCTAACCCTTGAGCTTTGTTAATGCATCCTTCTTTCCTAAAATCGTTGCTTATACTTCTTCTTTAAATACCTTTGTGTGTTCGTGCTATCTTTTCTGTGAAGAAAAGCCCCTATTCTTGGTTGAACAGAGGTAGAAGATGATGACGTTAATCTCTATGTTTATCCAAAAAATTTACTTTAGCAAACGGTCTCCCAACCTTGCTAAAACAATTTCCCAAACCCTTTGGGAGCAAACGGTTTCAAACCGTTTGAATGCAAACGGTTTCACTAGACCGCATAGAAGCAAACGGTCCAAGACTGTTTGGAGGCTCTGACCATGCATTGACTGTTTGGAGGACTATTGAGAATAATGTAGACTAATTACCTACCAAAAATCATCAATTAATTCCAAGTGGTTCACCAATTGAAGGTCCAACAATCATCAAAACCCTAATCGGGTTAATTGCTGATTTTAATAATTGAATTATATTGAAGTTTGGGTTGAGTAACCCAAACGGTTTCAAAACCATTTGGGGATCACCCAAATGGTCTCAAGACCGTTTGGTGATCACCCAAGACCATTTGGAGGTCTAGGGTTAAGCATGGTTGATCAATTAAGGATCCAATGATATCAAGTTGATGAGTAATTGATTGCTGAATTGGTGACTAAACCTTGGGTCCGAACCCTAATTGAATGACTTGGTTTTTGATAAAATAATGGGAAAATGGCCTCAAGACCGTTTGGAGGTCATCCAAACAATCCCAAGACCGTTTAGGGTCAGATCATGACCAAATTGAATGATGGTTCAATGATTTCAAATCAATTAGACTCACATTGAAGTATGTTGAAGGGTCATCGATTTCAAACCCTAATCCAATTGATCCAAGCCCTAATTGATGATCAATTAAGGGTCAATTGAGTGTCAAGTCAGTTGAGGGTTGACCTAATTAACTCAATTGATGATTGGCTAACATGTGCATGATCGATTGAGGGGTTCAACATTGGAAACCCTAATTCAATTGAAGTGGTTGAGACACTTTTTGGTCCTTGCGGTTTTGAAGTGGTTTGGACCAAACGGTCTCAAGACCGTTTGGGACCAAACAATCCCAAACCGTTTGGTCTCATGCGGTTTCAAGGTCGGTTGTGTCCATGCAGTTTCAAAGTCAACATGACCAAACGGTCTTCACCACCAAATGGTTTCAAAGTCAAACTTGACTAAACGGTCTTCACCTCTACTTTAGAAAACGGTTTTGGAGGTCTACTTTACCAAACGGTCTCAAGGGCAGACCAAGACCACATGAAGGTCCAAACGGTCTCAGACCGTTTGGAAGTTTAGTGTGCAAAAACTATTTGAGGACCATGTAGGTCAAGATCGTTTGAGTTTCTAAGGGTCAAGATGGTTTGGTGATTGATTAACCTAAACCTCATGGATACTTAGAGAGATTAAAGGACCAAGTAATTAGTTGATTAGTGTATGTTATAATCAATGGTGATTATAATAAAGGTATCCTTTATGGGATAGAGTGATTAGTACTCTTTGAATGAGTGAGCTTTAATGGCCACAATAGTAATGACATATCCATGATCTCAATATTGAGTTGACTTAGCCTAATCAAGGGTGATGAAAGCATCAACTCATATAAGGGATGAGAGAGAAATGATTTCTTATGTAATCAAGTAATGGACTCTCAATATGAAGGAATGCCTATTTAGGGTATGATCCATGTTAGTGAGATCAAGAAACCCTAATTATGATGGTTAATGAATTCTAACCCTAATTTGAGGATAGTAATGGAAATATCCCTAAAATATGATGAAGGTATGATCATAATTCAAAATGTGAATAGTAAACCCTAATCTAGGGTAATGTGATGCAAATGTGAATAGTAAACCCTAATCTAGGGTAATGTGATGTATTGTGAATAGTAAACCCTAATTTTGGGTTATGTTGTATAACATGAAGCTCTATGGCTGGGTAATGCAATGATAAGTCATTAACCCTAATTGAATTAAAAAGGGAAACCCTAACCCTGGTAAGGGCATAGTGGTGTAAACCTTAAATAGTGATGTTATTAATGTTTTGCATTATGCTGATCTAAAATAGATGTGTTTGTATTCATCTGTACTAATCATTCAAGTTTTATGGAATATTGAACATAGCCAGGTATGATCTATGAAGATTTGCTTATCAAAATTACTTAATAAGTTTGTAAGCAATGATATGTTATGTTGCCTAGTGAAGAGGTAACATAAGAGATTGATAGACTATATGATCCATATGAAATATCAGCATTGTTATTATCTTGTTTATACTGTCAAATGACATGATGGCAGTATGATACTTGGTAACAAGTGTTTTAATGATTTAAGGGTTTGAATACCCATATTCTTGAATTACAATGATGAGATGGTTAGGGATTGAGATCCCAATGTTAACAAGAGGTGAATTGAACTTGATACAAATAGTACTCTTTCTTTACAGCTATTCTTTTAATGGTTTATGTTTGAAAACATGCATGATGCTAAAAGAATGCCATAATGTACTTAAATAATCAAGTATAATGATATCATGTAGAGCCCTGACCATAGATCCATCATCGTTAGAAGTTAGATGATGGTGAAATAGGTTTTCCTAAGGGAACTCCTGGAGAGCATACTTTTGAGTATGTGAGGGTTATGGACGTGAATATCCTTACATCCTAATGAAGGAATTGATGTGAGATAAACATCAAATCTCTCAATCCTTCATTATATGTATATGCCGGGATGATGTATCACTAATCTCCCGATGATGTTGTTAATGCTGAATCGATGTGAGATAAACAAGAAATCCCTCAATTGCGAAGAGAGTACAACATGCCACTGTAACTCTAATAGAGAAGTGCCAGAATACCATGGATAGCTATTATGGCAAAGACATAAGATGTCCTGCATGATGATCCTCACACTGATTGAGGAAGATGAGGTCATAAAAATCCGGCTCTTCTGATGACCTATGTATGGTACCGATTGTGATTTCGTAATGGTCGGTTGGAGTATGAGCGGTATATCTCATCTCCTCAGGGCATAAGTATGTTTGTAAAATGTAATCAGCCATGTAGCATAATTGCTTAGGTTGAACTATGAGAAACAATGATTGATGATGCATTGTTTAATTATTCCTAATTGGACCAGTAATATACATGTTCTTCATATTCCTTACTGAGTAAATGACTTGTTACTCAATCAAGTTATAATTGAAATGATTACTTAAAGAATGCTGCTCTACTTAGCTTATTCAATGTTTTACTTGCTATTGAATATTTATAGTTCTACTGCTCATTGTTATTCCATCATTTGCAATAACAATGCTTCTAGCGAAGAGTTATAAGTCTCGTTGGGACAATTCTTCAATTGTCTCACCCTCGTGGGATTCAACTTTTTAGGTAGACGCAGAGGACGAAGGAACCCTTCACTGTCTGCCAAGTCTTGTATATAATAAGTCCAATGTGTCGTCTCTGTACTCTCAGGTCCTAGGAGTCAGTAGATAGTTTAATATAGATCTGAAATTTTTATCTTAATGCCTCGAGAATTTTTGTATATTGCTCATGTACAACTTAACAGGATAGTCAATGTTATGACTCTCAAGATGTAATGATACAGAGATATACTGATGTATCAGCTTGTAAACAACTTATTTCATTTCTTTATGCAAAAGTTTTACAGTTGCGGTTCTCTTTACAAAAAGTTTTAAAATTTTGTGTTTTTCAGTAATTTCACTACTAATTAATCGCTTCCGCATCATTAATAAGGTTTTATCCGAAACGTGTCCCGCAACTAGTGGTATCAGAGCCAGGTTCGCTGAGTCTACAGAGAGATAGGACTAGGGTTGTAGAGTTTGTTCTAGTGTCTTCCAGTATATCTGATAGTGTCTTCTGCTCATATAGGAGGAGAAGAGAAAACTAAATATGTTTGGATCACACGAGGAACAAGTTGCTGAGAGTAGTGTTGCTGCACCTAGAGAAGGTGAAAGAAACCAAGAAAGGGAAGAACTTGTACCTGAACCACCCCAGTTCAACCCAGCTAACATGGGGAATCCAGCTTTCCAAGCCATGTTTGGGTAGTTCATGACTGCCATGACACACATGACTGATAGGATGCCTATACCTATACCTAGGGTACCTACCCATCCAGAAGGACAAGGAACCGACAAGACGTTTGAACGACTTCGCCAGGTTGGAGCCACAAAATATACTGGAACAGCTGACCCAACAAATGCTGAGTTGTGGCTAACTGAACTAGAGAAAGCCTTTAGAATCCTAAACATCCCAGAGGCCAAGAAGGTTAGATATACTATGTATCTTCTCAAGGGGAGTGCTGATCACTGGTGGACCATGAAAGAACAAAAAAGGCCAGGTGTGGAGATCGAATGGGAAGTATTTTGACAAGAATTTGCCAACATATACTTTCCTAAGACATTTTTGGATGAGAAAATCTCTCAGTTTGAGAGGTTAAGGCAGGGACCTATGAACATTAGCAAATACGAGGCTAAGTTCATAGAGCTGTTGCGGTTCTGCCCGCACATGGCATCAACAGATGAAGAAAGGATTAGGCATTTTGTGAAAGGATTAAACGCTGAGTTGACCACCCCTGTGTCTGCTCTGGAAAATAGGGAAAGGTTTGCTACCTTTGTGGAGTCAGTCAGGAGGATAGAGAGGTCAGTGTCAGAGAAGAGACAGACCAAGAACAAGAGGATGTATCCCTAGTTCCAAGGATCCTCATCTAAAGATTTCATGAAACCTAGGTTTTCTGTGCCTACACCACCACCTAGATTCAATACCCAGATGCAGTGGACATCAAATAGGGGTAGAGGATGAAGCCTACCACTAGAAGGAGCTCGTAGCTCAACATCTATGTCGGTTACAGGACCACCCAGACCACAACAATTGAACAGAAGTTGTTACATATGTGGAAAGATGGGACATCTGATGAAAGATTGTAGAGCCAGAGAAGTGAGTGTGACTCAACTTCAAAGGCAGAATCAAGAAGGATCTCAAAGGAGACAGTTTTTAGGCAACGCTAGAGGACGTGGACAAGCGTCCCAAGCTGGATCATCGACACCTAGTCAAAGAGCACCGAATCAACCACAGGCGACGACGAGGTTTTACACGATGAATCCACCTGATGCAGTGATCAACCCTCAGGTTGTGGCAGGTCAGATGGAGTTGTTTAATTATGATATGTCTACATCTTGTGTCGTATCTGTTTTAATTGATCTGGGTGATACACATTCCTTTATCACTCAAAGAGTTATTCTTGATTGTGACATGACTACAAGTCATAGAGCAGATAGTTTGTTGTTAGAAACTCCTTTAATGGGATCTGCTGTGTTGCAGGAAGTATGCTCTCCCTACATCCTCTTCTTTTCTGAACATTGCATTCAAGTCGATCTTATACCACTTGAGATGCATGGATTCGATGTAATCCTTGGGATGGATACCTTAGAAAGGTATAAGGTTGTCTTGAATTGTGAGTCCAAGCAGGTTGTGTTCACTGATGAAAGTGACACATGGATCTTTCAAGGAGAAATAAAGATTCTACCCACCTATCTTGTGTCAGCTATGGTTGCTGAGAAGCTGATGAGACAAGGATGTTATGCATTCTTGGCCCATGTGGTAGATACCACCATGGAAAGTCCTAATCCTGCTGAAGTTCCTGTAGTCAGGGAATTTGAAGATGTATTTCTTGAAGAACTTCCAGGTGTACCTCCGCCCCGAGAAATAGATTTTGAGATTAATCTAGTTCCGGACACGCAACCGATAGCACAAACACCGTATAGGATGGCGCCTGCTGAGATGGCAGAACTCAAGAAACAACTGCAAGAGTTGCTTGAGAAGGGTTTCATCCGACCAAGTACTTCACCCTGGGATGCTCCGGTCCTCTTTGTTAAAAAGAAGGATGGATCAATGCGGTCATGCATTGATTATAGACAATTAAATAAAGTATCGATAAAGAATAAGTATCCTTTGACGAGGATTGATGATCTCTTTAATCAGCTACATGGTGCAACTGTTTTTTCAAAGATAGATTTGAGGTCGGGGTATCACCAGTTACGTATTAAGGAGGGTGACATACCTAATTCTGCCTTTAGGACAAGGTATGGTCACTATGAGTTCACAGTTATGTCGTTTGGACTAACTAACGCACCAGCTGCATTTATGGAACTCATGAATAGAATCTTTTGACCTTTTCTGGATCAGTGTGTTGTTGTCTTCATAGATGACATTCTAATCTATAGTAGAGATGCCCAGCAGCATGAACATCATCTTTGTCAAGCTCTAACTTTGCTAAGAGAGCATAAGTTATATGCTAAGTTTAGCAAGTGTGAGTTCTGGTTACCAGAAGTTTCTTTTCTTGGGCACGTAATATCTGGTTCAGGTATACGTGTTGACCCTAAAAAGGTAGAATCTGTTCTATAATGGGAAAAGCCGAAGACGCCAATGGAGATTTGAAGCTTCTTAGGTTTGGCATGCTATTACAGGAGGTTCATTAAGAACTTTAGTTCCATAGCTTTACCCTTGACTAAGTTGACCAGGAAGGATGTTCCTTTTACCTGGAGTGACAAGTGTCAGCAATCATTCTAGCTGTTGACGGAAAGGTTGACAAGTGCACCTGTGCTTTTTTTACTTGAGCAAGGGAAATGGTATATAGTTTTCTGTGATGCCTCTAAGAATGGACTTGGATTTGTATTGATGCAGGATAAACAAGTGATTTCTTTTGCTTCTCGACAGCATAAGAAACACGAGGAGAATTAACCGACACACGATTTAGAGCTAGCTACTGTAGTTCATGTCCTGAAGATCTGGAGACATTATCTTTATGGAGAAACATTCCATATTTTCACAGACCATAAGAACCTTAAGTATATCTTTTCTCAGCATGAGCTTAACATGAGGCAACGCCGCTGGATGGAGTTAATTAAGGACTACAATTGCACAATTGATTACCATCCAGGGAAGGCCAATGTAGTTGCTGATGCTTTGAGTAAGAAATCAACAACGCCAGTTTTAGACAGAGCACAGTTGAATTCTTTGGTGTGCTCTAGGAGAGATATGCTTATCTCTTTAAGGTAGGATAATGTATAGTTAAAAGTATCATTGCTATCGGCGTTGTTAGCTGAGATGCACATAAAACCTACTTTGAGATAGTAGATTAAGGATGCACAACAAGTTGATGCTACAATTCAATTGATTAGGTCAGAATATGGCAGTGAGAAACGAGAAGGGTTCCATGATTCAGATGATCAAGTAGCTTGTTATCATGATAGAATGATAGTACCGGATGTGGATAACTTAAGGAAATTAGTCCTGGAAGAAGCTCATTCTTTGATGTATGCTATGCATCCAGGAAGCACCAAGACGTATCGAAACATGAAAGATATGTATTGGTGGCCTGGATTGAAGAAGGACGTTGTTGAGTTTGTTATGCGGTGTCCTGTGTGTTAGCAAGTTAAAGTTGAACACCAGAAGCCTACAGGAACAATGCAACCTTTACCCATACCACAATGGAAGTGGGATCATGTAACCATGGATTTTGTGGTTGGTTTACCTAGAATAGCCAAAGGACATGATTCCATCTGGGTAATTGTTGATAGGTTGACAAAGACAGCACATTTCTTACCTGTCAAAACAACCTATTCTGCTGAGAAACTGGCACAGTTGTATGTAGATGAGATAGTACGACTACATGGAGTCCCTGTTACCATTGTTTCTAACAGAGGTCCCCAGTTTACGAGTCATTTTTGGGAGCGACTTCATAAAGATTTAGGCACAAAGTTAAGATTTAGTACATCCTTTCATCCTCAGACAGATGGACAATCAAAAAGGACTATATAGACTTTGGAGGATTTGCTTAGAGCATGTATTCTTCAGTTCACAGGAAGTTGGGATCTGCACCTAAGTTTGATAGAGTTTGCCTACAACAATAGCTATCAACATAGCATTGCCATGGCACCTTATGAAGCTTTGTATGGTAGACGTTATAGATCTCCCCTATGTTGGTATGAAACTGGTGAATATCAACTTTTGGGTCCTGATCTTGTGCATTAGACCACTGAGAAGATTAAGATAATACAACAACAGTTAAAGAGTGCACATGATAGACAGAAGTCATATGCTAATAAGCGTCATAGACCTTTAGAATTCCAGGTTGGAGACAAAGTGTACCTCAAGGTCTCACCCTAGAAAGGAGTTCTTAGATTTGGAAGGAAAGGAAAGTTAGCTCCTAGGTTTATGGGCCTTACCCAATCATTGAATGGATTGGAAAGGTATCTTATAAGCTAGAGTTACCACCAGAGCTGCAAAAGTTACACCCAGTGTTTCACATTTCCATGCTTAGGAAATGTCATCCTGATACAGAATCAGTTCTGCAACCTATGGAAGTAGAATTGAATGATGATGTATCTTATGAAGAAGGACTTGTGTCGATTCTTGATAATAGAATTAAGAAGCTGAAAAAGAAAGACATAAGTCTTGTAAAATTCCTCTGGAATCACCGTGGTGTTGAAGAAGCCACGTGGGAACTAGAGGAAGAGACGAGAAGGAAATATCCTGCTCTTTTCTCTTAATATGTTTTTGTAATGATTTTGGGGACGAAATCCTTGTAAGGGGTGGATAATTTGTAACATCCCTGACCTGGGTTATGTACTAACCCTAGGTGTTTTTCTTAAATAAGTGGTTAGATACTTGCTTATATTCCTTGAAAAATAATTAATGCTTTTGAGGAACTTATATTTCTATTTCAGTCCTTTTTGAATAATGTTGGAACATTATTTTGTTAATAATGGACTAAAGTGCAAATTACCCAAGTTGAGGGGTTTATTTACAATTTGCACATGATAAGATGTTCCTCTAATGTTGAGACATCATGAGAATTATTATGATGTAGTGATATGGATTCCACAAGCTTGGGTACCAAGATATAGCTTGTAGAGCAATCCTTGTGCTTTAAAACCTAGTTTTGGTGTAAAGTGCAATTTACCCAAAACCTAGGGTCCAACATGTAAAATATACCCTCTAGAGGATCTCTCATGTTTCTTGGCATCAAGAAGATCAAATAAAATGAGAGGGGTGCCTCAATTGAATGATCATGGAAGAGAGAGAATCTTGATATTGGTATAATCAAGATTTAAGCACAAAAGGCTCTTTAAAATAACTTAATGCAAAAAAAAAGAAATATATTAATTATGAAGCCCTTCAACCAAAAGTTTGAGGATGTGTTTTTGATAATATGGACGAGCTTTTGTCATGCTTGGGCACCAAAAAGATCATGGTAAGAGTGGAAACTACTCACACTAATAATATATTAAGCAATATCCAATAAGGATGGATATTAATATACAAATTATTAAGATGTTTGGTCTCTTTTCCTTTGAACCTTGGATAATTGAGAAGTATATCAAGGTTTTAGAATGTTGCCATGTAGCCAAGAAGTGGAGGAGGACGTGGTGGATATACTTGAGAGATAAAAGGAAATAATTCTCTTTTTCCTTTTTCCCTAAAAACCCATATACAAATTTATTATGTATATCCTTCCCAAAAACACATAACAACCGTTTCCTTAGTTCCTCTTCTCATCACTTTGCTTAGACTGACCAAGGAAGAGCTCTAGAGCAGAGGGAGGATGATCAACCTGTAGGTGAGCCTTGGTCATCCCCTACCTCAGATTCTTGGGGGAAAACCCTAAAACAAGGTTGGATTCATAGTTTCCTTCACATGTTTTCCTTTTCTAGCCATCTTCTCCATCCAAAACTTGAAGAACGAAGCTTGGAAAACCACTGGAGCTTCATCCACCATTAAAGCTATGAATCTTGGAGCTCTGGATCAGTCCTAGAGGTGGGTTTTATAACTCTAACCCTTAAGCTTTGTTAATGCATCCTTCTTTCCTAAAATCGTTGCTTATACTTCTTGTTTAAATACCTTTGTGTGTTCTTGCTATCTTTTCCATGAAGAACAACCCATGTTCTTGGTTGATAGAGGTAGAAGATGATGACGTTAATCTCTATGTTTATCCAAAAAAAATACTTTAGCAAACGGTCTCCCAACCTTGCTCAAACGGTTTCCCAAACTGTTTGGGAGCAAACGGTTTCAAACTGTTTGAATGCAAACGATTTCAGTAGACCGCATAGAAGCAAACGGTCCAAGACCGTTTGGAGGCACTGACCAGGCATTGACCATTTGGAAGACTGTTGAGAATAATGTAGACTAATTACCTACCAAAAATCATCAATTAATTCCAAGTGGTTCACCAATTGAAGGTCCAACAATCATCAAAACCCTAATCGGGTTAATTGCTACTTTTAATAATTGAATTATATTGAAGTTTGGGTTGAGTGACCCAAACAGTTTCAAAACCATCTGGGGATCACCCAAACGGTCTCAAGATCGTTTGGTGATCACCCAAGACTGTTTGGAGGTCTAGGGTTAAGCATGGTTGACCAATTAAGGATCCAATGATATCAAGTTGATGAGTAATCGATTGCTGAATTGGTGACTAAACCTTGGGTCCGAACCCTAATTGAATGACTTGGTTTTTGATAAAATAATGGGCAAACGGTCTCAAGACCGTTTGTAGGTCATCCAAACAATCCCAAGACCATTTAGGGTCAGATCATGACCAAATTGAAAGATGGTTCAATGATTTCAAATCAATTAGACTCACATTGAAGTATGTTGAAGGGTCATCGATTTCAAACCCTAATCCAATTGATCCAAGCCCTAATTGATGATCAATTATGGGTCAATTGAGTGTCAAATCAGTTGAGGGTTGACCTAATTAACTCAACTGATGATTGGCTAATATGTGCATGATCGATTGAGGGGTTCAACATTGGAAACCCTAATTCAATTGAAGTGGTTGAGACACTTTTTGGTCCTTGCGGTTTTGAGGTGGTTTGGACCAAACAGTCTCAAGACCGTTTGGGACCAAACGATCCCAAACCGTTTGGTCTCATGCGGTTTCAAGGTCGGTTGTGTCCATGTGGTTTCAAAGTCAACATGACCAAACGGTCTTCACCACCAAACGGTTTCGAAGTCAAACTTGACTAAACGGTCTTCACCTCTACTTTAGCAAACGGTTTTGGAGGTCTACTTTACCAAACGGTCTCAAGGGCAGACCAAGACCGCATGAAGGTCCAACGGTCTTAGACAATTTGGAAGTTTAGTGTGCAAAAACCATTTGAGGACCATGTAGGTCAAGATCGTTTGAGGTTCTAAGGGTCAAGATGGTTTGGTGATTGATTAACCTAAACCTCATGGATACTTAAAGTGATTAAAGGACCAAGTGATTAGTTGATTAGTGTATGTTACAATCAATGGTGATTATAATAAAGGTATCCTTGATGGGATAGAGTGATTAGTACTCTTTGAATGAGTGAGATTTAATGGTCACAATAGTAATGACATAGCCATGATCTCAATGTTGAGTTGACTTAGCCTAATCAAGGGTGATGAAAGCATCAACTCATATAAGGGATGAGAGAGAAAAGATTTCTTATGTAATAAAGTAATGGACTCTCAATATGAAGGAATGCCTATTTAGGGTATGATCCATGTTAGTGAGATCATGAAACCCTAATTATGATGGTTAATGAATTCTAACCCTAATTTGACGATAGTAATGGAAATATCCCTCAAATATGATGAAGGTATGATCATAATTCAAAATGTGAATAGTAAACCCTAATCTAGGGTAATGTGATGCAAATGTGAATAGTAAACCCTAATCTAGGGTAATGTGATGTATTGTGAATAGTAAACCCTAATTTTGGGTTATTCTGTATAACATGAAGCTCTATGGCTGGGTAATGCAATGATAAGTCATTAACCCTAATTGAATTAAAAAGGGAAACCCTAACCCTGGTAAGGGCATAGTGGTGTAAACCTTAAATAGTGATGTTATTAATGTTTTGCATTATGTTGATCTAAAATAGATGTGTTTGTATTCATCTGTACTAATCATGTAGGTTTTATGGAATATTGAACATAGCCATGTATGAGCTATGAAGCTTTGCTTATCAAAAGTACTTAATAAGTTTGTAAGTAATGATATGTTATGTTGCCTAGTGAATAGGTAACATAAGAGATTGATAGACTATATGAGCCATATGAAATATCAGCATTGTTATTATCTTGTTTATACTGTCAAATGACATGATGGCAGTATGATACTTGGTAACAAGTGTTTTAATGATTTAAGGGTTTGAATACCCATATTCCTAAATTACAATGATGAGATGGTTAGGGATTGAGATCCCAATGTTAACAAGAGGTGAATAGAACTTGATACAAATAGTACTCTTTCTTTACAACAATTCTTTTAATGGTTTATGTTTGAAAACATGCCTGATGCTAAAAGAATGCCATAATGTACTTAAATAATCAAGTATAATGATATACTGTAGAGCCCTGACCATAGATCCATCATCGTCAGAAGTTAGATGATGGTGAAATGGGTTTTCCTAAGGGAACTCCTGGAGAGCATACTTTTGAGTATGTGGGGGTTATGGACGCGAATATCCTTACGTCCTAATGAAGGAATTGATATGAGATAAACATCAAATATATCAATCCTTCATTATATGTATATTCCAGGATGATGTATCACTAATCTCCCGAAGATGTTGTTAATGCTGAATCGATGTGAGATAAACAAGAAATCCCTCGATTGCAAAGAGAGTACAACATGCCACTGTAACTCTAATAGCGAAGTGCCGGAATACCTTGGATAGCTATTATGGCAGAGACACAAGATGTCATGCATGATGATCCTCACACTGACTGAGGAAGATGAGGTCATAGAAATCCGTCTCTTCTGATGACCTATGTATGGTACCGATTGTGATTTCGTAATGGTCGGTTGGAGTATGAACGATATATCTCATCTCCTCAGGGCATAAGTATGTTTGTAAAATGTAATCAGCCGTGTAGCATAATTGCTTAGGTTGAACTACGAGAAACAATGATTGATGATGCATTATTTAATTAGTCCTAATTGGACCAGTAATATACATGTTCTTCATATTCCTTACTGAGTAAATGACTTGTTACTCAATCAAGTTATAATTGAAATGATTACTTAAAGAATGCTGCTCTACTTAGCTTATTCAATGTTTTACTTGCTGTTGAATATTTATAGTTCTAATGCTCATTGTTATTCCGTCATTTGCAATAACAATGCTTCTAGTGAAGAGTTATAACTCTCGCTGGGACAATTCTTTAATTGTCTCACTCCCGTGGGATTCAACTTTTTAGGTAGACGTCGAGGACGAAGGAACCCTTCAGTGGGTGAGCAGCAGCAACAACAATAACAACATCAGGGACAGCAGTGATCCTCAGGTGGAGACACTGTCTGCCAAGTCTTGTATATAGAAAGTCCTATGTGTCGTCTCTATACTCTCAGGTCCTAGGAGTCAGTAGATGGTTTAATATAGATCTGAAATTTTTGGCTTAATGCCTCGAGAATTTTTATATACTGCTCATGTACAACTTAATAGGATAGTCAATGTTATGACTCTCGAGATGTAATGATACAGAGATATACTAATGTATCAGCTTGTAAACAACTTATTTCATTTCTTTATGCAAAAGTTTTACAGTTGTGGTTCTCTTTACAAAAAGTTTTAAAATTTTGTGATTTTCACTAATTCTGCTGCTAATTAATCGCTTCCGCGCCATTAATAAGGTTTTATCTGAAACGTGTCCCACAATTTTGGATCGCTTAGCTAGGTTTAAGGTCCTTGATCCAAAATTCTTCTATACCTACCCAAATGATCCTGATTGCTGCCTGATTCATCTATTTTGGGTTGATCTTGTCTCCATCAAAGACTGCAGGTTGTTCGGCGATGCGATTGTGTTTGACACCACCTACCGCACCGACAAGTATTCGATGGTTTTTGGAATGTTTGGTGGTGTTGATCACCATTGAAAGATATTTTTGTTTGCTTTAACTTTGTTGGTCCATGAGAAGTATGACTCCTTTGTCTGGGTTTTCAAGAAGTACTTACTTTGTTTTGGCAAAGAGCTGGTTTCCATCATAACTGATCAAGACCTTGCTATAAATGATGCTATCATTATTGGGTTCCATGCTATATGCAGTCTTCTTTCTTTGGGGGCATGAGGACAACTCAAAGGAGAGAGAGCCTGAATGCATTCATTAGAAGCCATGTGAATAGTAGGAATACTCTCTTTGAACTTGTATGTTCCTTGCAGATTGCTTACTCTCATGTGCGGGAGATTGAAAATTTCAAAGACTTTGACGATGAGCACAGTAACCTCCCTTTGTCATCACTGTGGTCTCTGGAGGAGCAAATGAGAGGTATATACACCAAGTCCATCTTTAAGATCTTTTAGTCTGAGGTTCATCAAAGCATGTTCTACAATGTAAAGGAAGCTTCAGAAGAAGGTATCTTTGAGGTGTATCGTGTCGGTGGCCTTAGATCTCCCCATTTCTTGAAGAAAGAGTCGTCTAGTGAGATTGTTTTATGCAATTACTTCATGTTGGAATTTAAAGGTATCCCTTGCGGGAACATCCTGTCTTATTTGAAGAGATGTGACTTTTGCACTCTTCCTGAGCTATACATACTGAAGAGGTGGACCAAAGGGTACAGAGAACACCCTTTGATTTTTGGCAAAGCATCAGTTAAGCATCCATCCACTGGGAGGACACTTCAGCTTGTTTCTGCCTGCAATTCGATTGTCAACATAGCATGCAGGAACAACGCTATAGATCTTTTCCATGAAAAATTGTTACCTTTGTGAAAGGAGCTCTTAGACTTAGATCTCGCTGATACTGGTGCAGGTGCTAGTGTAACAGCTTCTAATACAACTTCTTCTTCTACTGTCAAGGCCCATATCCCTAGTATTTGCAAAACTAAGGTGAGACCTAGATCGACTGATGTGAGATTTAAATCTAGAGTTGAGATTGCCCAGTCTAAAAGAGAGAGGTAGTGCAAGACTTGCTTGGAGTTTGGGGTTAACCATGATAGCAGGAACTGCCCTATGAAGAAGTAGTCCATTCTCTAGGGATACTCTTTTAGACACGGTGTTGTTGTTTTTTGCTACTCAACGATTATCTCTGGTGCTGCTCGTGTGGTCTATTGATGTTGGATGTGTATATTTGTTATCTCATCTTGTTGTTGCTATTTTCTGTTCTTTCGAGCTTCTGGTGCTGCTAGCTAACCCTTCTTTTTTGCTACTACTGTTGATTTTGGGGAGCATCCTGGTGCTGCTAAGTGTGTTGTTTTTTTCTGTTATCATGCGGTTGGGAGTTGTTGTTGCTACTGCTATTGATGGATGGTTGTCTTTTTTAGTGGAGTTTGTAGTTGATTAGTGCGTGAGTAAGGCATATTCAAATCTGTAATGGGTTGTTCTTTTTGTGTAGTTTTGTGAAAGTGCTTTTATAACCCTCCATGTATTTCACTTGTGTTTGTAATCTATCTGTGTGTTACCTTGAGCTCCAGCAGCTGTACGTATACTTTGAATATGTTACAAAGAATTTGTTCTGATCAGATGTTACTCTTTTGAAGAATATGTATTTCTCTTCATGTGCAATGGATACTCTTTTCTTCTAAAATACCTACATTTTTGGATTAGTACAGTTACTTTCATGTTTGTTCAATTACTTACAAAATGTCAGTTTGCTACTATGTGGTTCACATACACTGGTTTCATGTTTTTGACAAACCTTCATCCACAAGAGTTACTTTACAAAGTACAACAGTTACTTTTTGAACGCTAGAGTTACTTTTTATATTGTCACAATTACTCTTAGTGTTGTCATAGTTACTCTTAGTGCTCTTACCATTACTCTTAGCGCTCTTATAGTTACCTTATGGATTACAAGTTCACCACTCTTCTTTGTCAGTGAGTTCTGATACAATTACCATTTTTTTGGAATTGAACACTTGCTCTCATGCTCGTACAATTACTTTACAAGATGTCCTTGTTACTCTATCTTTCCACATACATTGTTTTTATGATATGTGGTTTACCTCTCTATTTTTAGAGTTATTCTTACAAAGTATAAGAGTTACTCCTTTGAATCAAAGGGTTTCTTTTCTAGACTATCACAGTTACTCTTAGTGTTCTTATAATTACTGTATGGGTTACAATATCATCATCACTCTTCCTCTTGAGTTAGTTTATTTTTTGACATGCTAACTAAAAGTATATATCTTCATACAAAACCACAGCAGCTGTACATTCAAGAACACAACATTCAAAGCATAAAATGTTATATATTAAACCCAGAAATACTCGTATTTACAATATAATTTAGATCAAATGTATTTTTCAGGCTTTTTGCAGCACACAAGTAAATGTATCTCACAGTGGTTACACATCAGAATTCCAGAAGCAAAATTTTCAAGTTTTACATTTCAATTAATAATTCAGTATTTCAGCTAGAATTCAACTTATTCCTCCGTGCTCTTTTCTTCATGCACTTCTACATTTGCTGCTACTTTCTGCTCTGCTTCTTGCCGCTTCTGACCTTCATCTTATTCTCCCTTGTTCTCCTTAGATGGACCTTCTTTGATGTCTTCATTTTCATCCTTTTCATCCGCTTGTACAGGCTGCATCTGCCCCTTGCCATCATTCTCTGGAAAATATAAGCCCTTATTGTCGGCATGTCCTTGCAGGTGAAGTCCATATGTTTTCCATTGACCAGGCATTCTAGGTACTTCATGACGAAGATCCCATAGTCAAGTGAGTTTTCTTCCTACTATGGGCACATCGAGTACTCCCGTTCCCACTGCAACAATTGGTTTCCTTTTTCCGGTGCACCCCTAAAGAATTCGTGCACAATACCCACCTACATTAAAAAAACACAACTTTTATTAATCATCAATCAACGAACATTAATCCTATCAATCCACTACTAATAGAGTTACTTTTTATAGATTGCTTACCCATCTAAGGAATTCCTTTCTTGACTTGCTATTTCCACTCATCGAGTTATAAGACTGGTGTGCACCATCCCTGAAGCTTGCTTCATACAAGTGCCAGTGGCTGTCGTTGTTTAGTATGGTGAACACTGAGTCCATTGTGTCCCAATCTTTCAACGGAACATTGAAGAGTGGAGATAGCATGTCAATCTGCTCCAGGGTGATGTTCTCAACATCAAATGCAAGTTTCTACTGCAAATGTAGAATTTAAAAAGCACATCTATGAGCTTCAGTTTGTGTATCTCTTTTTGTTTGTTGATGTAATTTTATATACCAATTTTGCTTTTCTTACCGGAGCATAAGTACTCATGCAGTGCCATGTCAAACCCTTCTTCCTCCGCTTGCTTGTTCTCACCTTGAGCATCTCCACAAAGCAGTCCAGAACCTGAAAAAAACCACAAGCTTTCTTGTTTAGCAATCCAAATTATATGTTTCAAAGAGTTACACTACATTATGGTTTCTTACAGGTGATTTCATCATCTGAACATTGTACAGGAGGGAAGCGAGGTCCTTCCCTGTGCACTAAGTGTCATCTCTAAATCTCCATTCTCGTTTTGACCTACCAATTATTTTTATAGATGTTATACACATGAGTTGGATATTGAATAAGTAATGTTTTATCTTTGTACACTTGACAAAATAACCAATTTTCTTACATTTCTTCTATGTTGTCCATGAAGTGATGGACAATTTCCCTGGTTTCTTTTGTTTTGAAATGCTCAAAACCAATGAAATTTGACAGCTTGTGTTGTCAACAACAAAATAGTAGTCCATGTTAGAATCAATCTTCATTTTCCACAAGTTACACAATGCTGATATGTTTCATAGTTACTCTAGACTATCATATAGTTAATCTTTATGTTCCTACAGTTACTCTACTAATTCACACAGTTACTCTAGACTATCATATAGTTACTCTTTATATTCCTATAGTTACTCTTCTATATCACACAGTTACTCTACTATATCAAACAGTTACTCAAGTACTGATATACTTGAAAGGAGATGCAAACTTACCTTTTCCTCCATCCTTTTCTTTATGTTCTTCTCTATGCTCCCAATTATGTGTTGTTCCATATTCTTCCTCTTTGTCAACCTTTTTCTGGGCTCCTCCTTCTGCCCTTCTTCTTCTTTGATTATTTTCTCTGGCTGTTCCCTTGTTTCTTCTTGGCTCTTTTCTTCTACATCTCGTGCAGACTTTCCTTGGTCAGAACTATCAGCTGCTTTTTCTTTCTTGTTCTCCTCTTCATCACCAGTTTTCTTATCATCATTATCATCTTTTGATTCCTTCTCTTCTACATACTTTCTTCTCAGGCTCAGTCTGCCTCGTTTCCTCAGTGTGTCGTCCTTCTCTACACCTTCCTTATCTACTTTGTCCGCCGTATCGACATCCTTCTTGCGAAGCACATCTGACCTGTCTTTGGGTTCACAACATCCATTGAGGCAAACCCCTCTGCAAATTGTTCAAACCCACTGGCAGGTGATTGTGCTTTGTCACCTTCATCTCCCCACTTTCTCTCCAGATTTTTATTTTCCTCTTCTAGCTCGACTATCCTTTTTTCTAGCCATTTCTTCTCCCTCTACAGGTCAGTGAATGCCTCAACAACTATTTTTGTGTAGATCTTCTTCTGCATCTTTAGCTCCTTCTCCAGTATGTGGATTCTTCTCTCCAGGGTGGATTTCTCAACAATCACTCCTTTTTTTATGATCGACTTTGTTGGCACCTTATCTGTCGTTGGCTTACTTTTTGCCCTTTTTTCGCAAGGTAGGAGGGCATGTCCTTCATTGTTTTTGCAAATTGCCAATCATCTCCCTGGTCTAGCTTCATCCTTTGACAAACATGTCCAAAAAAACAAAAATAATGTGTCACAATGCAAACATGTAGGATTATGTTGTATATTATATTTTGTAACAAAGAAGAAATATTCTTACATCCTTAGGGTCCACAACCCCTAAATCCATCAATTTCTCGACCAGTGCAGCCCACTTCTTTATCCTTGGGTTGGCATCAAGATAGGTTGGCTTTGCCATCTTCGTCATCTCATATGCCCAAACCTGCATGTAACCGTGAGAAAATATAATGCATATGTAACTGCCCCCGAGTCATTATTGTAACAATGTAGAAGAAAATTTTGTTCATTTACGCATAGGCACATCACACCCTGTTGTGTAGAGGGTGGTTTTCCCTTTCTCCCCTTTCCTCCTCAGTTGGACATTCTCCGTCAGCATCTTCATATTCTTGAAGATACTCCCATGCACCAGCTTTGCCCAATTCATCTGCCCAGTGGCAGTAACATCATCTAGGTAGTGCATTATGTAGATTGGTGTGCAATAGTTGGAGTCTGGGAGTAGGAATGTTTCCAGCAGGTACAACATCCACGCACGACACATGTTCTGATAGTTCCTTGGATCGTCAGTCTTAGCATATTCTTGCCAAAGCTTTGATAAGTTGTCCTTGTGCAGGACATCCTTTTCCCTTAACATCCTCGAGGTCTCACCTTCATTGCCCTATTTACCTATCGCCTTGGAAAATTGTTGCCATATTGAGCTCACTATCTCAGAATTTTTCCTAGGTATTATATCCATACCTTTATTGGGGATACCTAGAATTACCCCCACATCCTCAATGGTCATCCTTCTTTCTACCCTTTTGGCCAGCAAAAATCTGTCATCATCCACATATCTATCTATTAAATCCTCCAAAAGACCTATGTCAACCATAAGATTCAACATCTTTATCATGTTTGCAAAGGCCGTCGACCTCATCATTCTAAGCTGCTTACTTGTAAACACCACACTGTTGCTGGTGGTGATGTAGCTCTTTATGTAACACCTGTGGTACAACCTTTTGATTCCCACTGCAAACATATCAAAACTTACTCTTAGGTTTTTTTTATTATTACTTCTTAGTCAATCAAGTTACTCTTAAATTTTTCACAATTCATTATACGTGGTAGGTTGATCACATTTTTAAAGCTAACTATTTATTTTGTAACAGTAATTTAATAAACTGCAAGTAAGTATCCTATGAGAGTAACAACAAAGTAACACAATTATAAATCCATGCAAGCTTACCTTCATCTGCCTTTCCTTTCCCCTTTTTTGTCCTCTTCATTCTTTCCTCTTTTCCTCTCTCATCAGCAGCCTTTTCTTTTCCCTTCTCTTTCCTCCTCCTTCTTTCCTCTTCTCCTCTCTCATCAGTAGCCTTCACTTTCTCCTTAGTTGCTTCGGCCTTCCCTTTCCCCTTCTTTTTCATTTTACTTCTTTTCACCTCTCCTTCATCCGTAGTAGCCTTTTCAGTCTCATTCTTTTGATGATTTTCATCTGTACTGTCATCATCCCCTTTCCTTTCCTCTCCTACATACGAACATAGTTACTCAAAAAGTGTAGTCTTTAGCTTAACAATATGGTTTCCCTAGTTTAACTGCTATATCTAGTGTGTGAAATACTCTTTGTTCTGTAATAGTTACTCCAACATTACTTTAGTTACTCTAGACTATCGTAAAGTTACTCCAATGTTTTGCTGTAGTTACTCTAGGCATTGTCTAGTTACTCTACTTCCTATAATAGTTACTCTTTCAACATGCATTGTTACTTTTTAGTCAAAATCTTTTTGTTTATGTTTTTCATTTGTAATGTACATGCAAATACAAATTACCTCGTCGTTCTTCGTTCTCCGCTTTATCACGCTGAGGTTCTTCAATCTCGGTAGCTCCATTGCCTCCATTACCAGCAGTAGCCATCTTACTACATTTTTCTCTTTTCACTGAAGGTTTACTCGTTAGGGGATCTGCAACCCCTCTTTTGTTCCCTTTCCATATTATCTGAGGAGTCTCAGCAGCACCTCCCTTCTCCCCTTCCACAACCGCTTCTTGTCCAACTTCATCCACTTCTTTGGCCATCACAACCCATCTTTTGTTCCCTTTCTATTTTGTTAGAGTAGTCGACACAACACCGAAGAGAAGGGGAAGAGCACTCCGGCGATCAGTGGTGATTCTAGGGTGATAGTCCTCCTGACGGCCCCACCGTCACCCACTCCGGCTAGGCACCCCGCCTACCGGAGGCCACCGTCCACTAGGGGCTAGGGTTCATTTCACAATGCTTCCCTCGCCATTATTGCGCAGGGTGACCAGGCAGAGTATGCGTGAAGACCTAGCACAACAAGTTGTAGTGGAGAGGAGAAAATTTATGATGGCGTCCGCGGTCTCAATGGAGGAGATACTACCTGATGTTAGGGTTGTATTGTCTGACGGGGACGCGCTGCTTGGGCATTGATCGCAGCCTAGGGCAACCAGGGAGGAAGGCCAGAATGATGGGAGGCTTGATGCTTCTGAGTCTGGGCGAGCGGGAGATCCCATGCTATGGAGTGCACCGAGATTGTCATCGCAGGAAGATATCCATGCAGAGCCACCGACGATGGAGTCTGATTATCGGGAGGGACACCCCGTCTTGATGCCGCCCCAGCCGCCGTTGATGGGGGATGGAGGTCCAACACCGTTGGTGATCGCGACGGCCTGCTCGTCGGATGCCCCTGCTATCCCGGTGGAGCCAGCGCCACGATCGACTGGAGAAAGAATGATGGAAGCACCTAATGGAACCGCGTTGAACCCTAGGATGAACTCTGGTCTGACACCAAATATGCCGCCAGTGGACACGATGCAGACCCAAAGGAAGGCACCCCTGTTCGGGATTCCGCACGACACTTGCTTCAGGTGTATGGGGAGAGGTCATTGGCAGGCACAGTGTAGAAGAAGCAAGGTCTGCTATAATTGTCGTAGACCGGGGCATGTGGCTGCTAGATGCACGTAGTTTGTCCTGAGACCGAGGCCACCGGACGTACATTCGAGAACGGCCTTACCACCTTTGCCTACTGGTATTCCGGCTAGGGGCGCTCCGCAACATGTCCCTAAACGCATCGATGTTGATGTCGGTCCTGACGACGAGATGCGGAGAAGCAAGATGACGGTGCTAGAGAGAGCGGTGGAGGTATCTTGGCCCTATGGTATTCAGTGGACGGAGCTGTTCCCTTTCTTGCGACAGTGTTGGCCCAACGCTGCGGATTTATACAGGTTTGCAGAGTGGAAGGCTGTTGCTTTCTTCTCATGCGATAAGGAGGCAAAGGAAGTGATAGAGAAGGGAGTACCGTCACTGTGTGGGAAAAGAATCGATATGCATCACATGATCAATGGTGAACAGCACCAGCGGAAGGAGGACTTTTGGTTCTGGGTAGTAGACATCCCTATTACATGTAGGGACGACGATACGATGGAGAAGATTATATCACCGTTCGGAAAAATGAGGTTTATTTCTGATTGGCATAAGGATAAAGATGACCTATCTGGACTTCTGATCTTAGTAGATGCCTTTAATGAAGATGTCCCTCAATTTGTATCTCTTACATACGGGCAGCGTTGGACTTCTGTGCAGTTCTTCATGGTGGCGAGAGGACCGATGGGATCTAATAACACGTATCTCACTGAGTTTGGGAGAGACTCTGGGATACCTCGGGAGGCCTTACTTGTGCAGGAGAAGACAAATGCATCTAATACCATGGTGGTTGTAACAGATAGAACCTCGGAAGATAGGGAGATCTCACAGGCGCAATGTCCGTCTCTGGTCAGGCAGCATCACAGAACTCCAAGGCAAGTGGTGGTGGATAGAGAAGGCAACAACAGGTTTCTGTCGAATAGACGGCTGGAGGATTTCATGTTCCTTGAAAGTGAATATAATGAGCATAGGAGGAGGCCTGGAAGGAGCCACAGCAGGCGAAGAAGAGATGGTGATGATAGTCGGTACCACAAGCATTATCACTCCAGGAGAAGACACTCAGACTGTGACGGTGAATTTTTTGATGGTTGCTGGTCGGATTTTGAAGGGGGGTACAGCCCTTGATCGGGTTCATCTTTGCTGGGGACGGCGAAACTAAGTTATACATGGATTGTACTTCTATTTTTTGGAATATTAGGGGTGCATCTAATAACCCAACGAGAAGAGTGTTGAGCAGAATCTGTGGTCGCTTTAAACCAGGAATGGTTTGCTTGTTTGAGCCATTTCTTCATGCAGAATAGGATGCGGAACTCATAGACATTGTGAGGCTTGACTGGGCAGTGGACAATCAAGAAGAGGGAGGAAAGATCTGGTTCTATGCTGACAGAGATATGAACCCTGCGATCATCAAGAGACATAGACAGCACATCACTATGAGAATGGAAACCAGCGATGGATCTAAGTTCTTTATTACAGCTATATATGCCAGTTGTGATACCGTTGAGAGAAGAACTTTGTGGTATGAGTTACTTGTATTGGCGGAACACATTGGTGATGATCCATGGATGATCGCAGGTGACTTCAATGTGGTACATAGCACAAGGGAGAGACGAGGCAGAAACCTTCCAGGATACCAGGACATGCTGGATTTCAACACTTTAATTACGGATGCAACTTTGGATGAAATTCCATTTGAAGGAAGCCAATTCACTTGGGTGAATAAACAAATTATTACACCGACTATGTGGCAAAGAATAGATAGAGTGCTAGTGAATGAAGCTTGGATGATGGCAAGGCCTGCTACCAGCTCGATACACTTGACCAGAGACAGAGTATCGAATCACAGTCCAGTTGTTATGATCTCAGATGCTCAAGCAGTAGACCGAAAGAAGGCACACTTTGTCTTTATGAAGACATGGCTTGATCACGATGATTGCTTAAAAGTGATTGAACAGGCTTGGAGTGAACCGGAGACTGGGCATCCTTCCTTTGTTTTCTGCCACAAGCTTAAGAGGGTTAGAATAGCTCTACGTCAATGGAGCAAAGACTCTTTTGGTGAAATCAAACAACGTATACATGACTTGGAGGACGTGTTCTTTACTACACAGGTTGCTTTTGATGGGAATCCGACCAGGGTGAATGAAATTAATCTGAGGACAGCTGAGAATGAGCTGCAATTACTGCTAAATGAAGAAGAAGCAAGGTGGAAAGAGAAAGCGAGGATAAGCTGGCTTAAAGACGGGGAGCGTAATACGAGATTCTATCATGCTACTGTCAAAGAAAGAAGAAAACACAGGAGGCTTAACAGGGTGGTCTTACAGGTTGGCACTTGTATCTCGGATCCAAAGCTGATGGTGGAGGTGGCGGCCGATCACTATCAACATTTTTTCAATGAAGTGGTGGAGACAAGTAATACTGATATGGAGGAATTTCTACAATATATCCCGGAGTCATTATCTATGGATGACAATTTCTCCCTTATCACTTCTCCCCATGAAGAGGAGGTTGTGAAGACCTTGCAAAAGATGGATTCCGCATCGGCTCCAGGTCCGGATGGGTTCACTTTGACGTTCTTCCGGGCTGCTTGGCCCATCATTGGTGAGGATTTTATGAAAATGATGGAGGCTTTCTTTAGAGGACAGCCATGTTTTAGGGGTCTTTTTTGCTGCCGTATTTTACTTATACCGAAGGTGGACACCCCAAAAAGGTTACCAGAGGATTTCAGGCCTATATCGATTGAGAACGTTGGCCTTCGCATACTTGCGCGAGTTCTCAGTGATAGGATGGCTCCCATGATGCTGAGATTGATTTCTAAGGTGCAAGGTGCTTTTTTCAAAGGGTTCGATATCACTCATCACGTCCGAATTGCGAAGGAGCTGATGCACGACATCAACAGGGGCCAAGGGACACCTAATGTAATTTTGAAGTACGATATGTCGAGAGCTTATGATAGGACTGACTAGAATGTTCTGCAGAGAGTACTGCAGCAATTTGGGTTTACTATGGAGATGGTGAATTTGTTCTTAAGCTTCTTTTCTAATACTTGGGCCACGATCACTGTTGGAGAAGAAACTGTGGGCTTTTTCCTGATCTGTAGAGGCATCAAGCAAGGATGTGCTCTATCACCTTTTCTTTTCATTTTGTTTGAGGAGATTCTATGTAGAAGATTTCTAAAGCTAGAAGAGGAAGGACTCATCTCTAGATTCCAGATAAGGGGAGAGGCAGTTATGCAGATGATATTGCTATATTCTTCAATGCTGATCAAAGATCGATGGTGAAGGTTAAGGAAACCTTTGAGGCGTATGAAAGGGCCACGGGGCAGCGTATAAACAAGGCTAAATCCTCCTGTGTAGTAGGTGGGAATGATTTGGAGATAATCGACAGAGTGGTGAATTGTCTTGATACGGGGGCAGCAAAGGATTCTTTAACTTACTTGGGTATTCCTATTTCTAAAGGGAGGATGAGACTTAATGATTTTGAGTTCTTAATGAAGAAGATTGTTGGTAAATTCATAGCCTGGAGGTCCAAGCTCTTATCCTTTGCGGGTAGAAGATTACTAATTGCTCATGTTCTGACATCCATTCCAGTATATACGACGGCTGCGATCGGTATTCCAACGGGGATTGCAGACCGTATTGAGAACAAACTCTCTCAATTCTTGTGGGCGGGCAGAGATGAAATGCATAGAAAGGCATGGCTCAGTTGGTACAGAGTTGCAAGACATTTTTCTCAAGGTGGACTTGGGATCCCACCTTTGCGACTGATAAATGATGCATTTTTTGGGAAGGCATGCTGGGAGGTGTTGACGTCGGACTCATTATGGGCCGTGTTCTGTAGGGGGAAGTATGCTAACTTGGCAGGAGGTCGTGATAATGTTTACTCGGGATCTTTGAAGCTTGGGCCTTATCCTTCCCCGTACTGGAAAAGAATTTGGGATATGTTGCCGCGGGTGTTCCCTTTGTGTAGATGGGTGGTAGGAAGAGGTGAAATTTCTTTCTGGGACTCGTGGTGGTGCGATCAACGATTGGCTGATCATGCGAGATTTTCTAGCGACAGAAGACATCCCATTCTTATTAAAGATTTTTGGATTGATGGGCATGGATGGGATTGGGACCTTTTGAAGATGATTTTCAATGATGAGGGGCTGAATCTTATTCGCGATTCTAACACATGGATCGCTAATGAGGATGATAGGATGATATGGAGTCCGGGGATGCGAGGAGATTTTTCTATGAGATCGGTTAGGTAGGTATTGATGCTTGATAGAAGAGAAGGTCCAGCTGGACTAGGTTCGATTTGGGATACTAATTTCCCTAAGGCTGCTGCTTTCATTTGGAGAGTTGTTAGAAGAGCCACGTCAACGGATGACAACATTAAAGCTAGATGTAGTATTCCGTTAGTATCTCAGTGTAATTGTTGCGCGGAACCGCATGAGGAAAGCATTGAGCATCTGTTGTTTCAAGGACAAAATGCGGAGTTTCTTTGGGGAAAATTTGCTGATTTGACAGATATGGTGCCACCCACCAACGTAAGAAATCTAATAACACATGCGGTTTGGGGAAAAGGAAGAAACTTAAGGAATGGTTAGCTGGAAACTTGGCAGTTTTGATCCCATACAGTATTTGGCGGTTGAGGTGCGAAGCAAGGTTTGATGGAAAACACAGACCACTATGTCATGAATGGGAGTTTGTTACTAGTACATTGAATGTTCAGCTGAAGGAAAGATCTTTTATGATTGATTATGATAACAATATTTATGACCGTATGAGGGAGACAAACTTGGTGGAACCTAAAGTCACGATGAGGCAGATTAAACTGCTAAGATGGATGACGCCCGACCTACATAATCTTAAGCTCAATCTTATGATCGGGAAAGATAGAGACAACCATGGAGTTCCTAGAAGATGGGCGGCGGGAATTATTAGGAACCACAAGGCTGATATTTGCTTGGTTTTTAGAATGTAGATCAGGAGTACAAACTACATCCTTGCGTACATGCAAGCGTGTGCCATCGACCTGAAATTAGCGAGAGATAATGCGTTGGGCATCTCGTGTGTTGAACTTGATGAGGCTTATGTGTATGACATCATATGGAATAACAGAAAGGAACCATGGAGGTCGACACCTTTCGTTCGTGAGCTGTGAGAGGAGGTTCACGCTGCTATGATTTATGGATCCCTTGTTCACAAGGTCATCAACTCGATACCTCGTGAACTAGGAAAATGGGGCAGCAGGTTGGATGAGCCATATGTTTCTTCTGATATCCTGAATATGCCATGCAGAGAAAGGGGTATGGCGGCCTTGGATCCCGTACATCGTAATACAGAAAACAGTTAGCTAGACTGAGAAATAGGATGGGGAACATGTTGTTTGTTTTGTTAATTTTTTAGTACCTGCGTCTGATATAAGTAGGAGTTGTATTTGTTTTTTGATGATTATGCCCACAAGAGGGGTGTGGGATGAATAAAAGCGACCCCTGGCTTAACCAAAATTAAAAGGCGACACAACACCTTCCTTCTCCCTTTCCGCACCTGCTTCTTTTCTCGCTTCATCTACTTCTTTGGCCATCATATCCCCTTCCATATCCCCTTTCAGAGTACTCGGTGGTGTTGTATCCCGTTCTATCTCCCCTTCTGCGGCTGCTACTTTTGTCGCTTGCTCTGGTTCTTTGGCCATCTTCTCGTCGGCTTGATAGTGCTGCAATTCAAAGTCGTTGTCTTATTCAATCACGGTCCTTAAATTCTTTCTCACGGCGGCATTATCGAGGTATTCCGTGATGACTTCTTCATCCTCGTCATCTCTAAAGAGGGTAGCTGCTCCGTAATTGAGATGCAGCTAGTGAGAGAGAGAGGAGGTGGAATCGAAGATGATGGAGATGGAATTTGTAGTCGGAGCTACTAGAGATGGAGGAGGTGGGAATGGAGGGGTTGCGGGATGTGGTCGCCGATGCTTTTGCATGAGAATGACAGTTACTGCAAGGCAGAGCGAGGATTCAAATGGAGGTTTTGGGATTTTTTTTGCTCGCTGTATTTCCATCCATTTTCTCGCTTTTTCTGCTCGTTTTCTTTTTGAAGTATTTACAGACTTATGCCACCGCGCCCTACTATCGGGTAGCTTCCCCTTTGTTACCCATGTGGGCAACAAAGACAAACTCATATATATATATACACACACACACACACACACACACACATATATATATATATATATCTGTGTGTGTGTATATATATGTATACCTATATTATATATATATACACACACACACACACACATATATATATACATATATATATATATATATATGTATACCTATATTATATATATATACACACACACACATATATATATATACATATATATATATATGTATACCTATATTATATATATATATATATATATGTATATATACGTATATATATGTATATATACGTATATATATGTATATATTATATATATGTATATATATAAGTATATATCTATATATATACACATGTATGTATATATATATGTGTGTGCGTGTGTGTCTATATATATATAATTATATTATATATATAAATTTATTTATTTATTTATTTATATACATGTGTGTATATATACATACATATATATATATGTATATATATATGTATATATGAGTAAAAATTTGTTGCTCGTGCGGGTAACAAAGGGCAAGCTACCCGACAGCAGGGCATGGTGGCATTGCCCCATAATTACTTCGAAAAAAAGAAAACAGGAAGAAAGCATTCAAACGCGAAAAACCCAAAACCCTCGCACTGACCTCGCTCAGACCGTCACTCTGCCCTCAGTCTGCACCTGCATTCTCACACAAAAATCACCGGCGACCAAATCACTACAACACCCTCCATCCCCAACTCCTCCGTCTCCACTCGCTCCTCCATCTCCATCATCTTCGACTCCACATCTCGCTGCATCTCAATTGCGGAGCAGTTCCCTCTTCTGAGATGACGTGAACAAAGAAAGCAGTAAGGAAGACCTCAATAAGGCCGCCGTGGAGAAAGAATCTACGACCAGTGATTGAAGAAGATGAAGACTTCGAAATGCAGCACCATCAGGCTGAGGAGAAGATGGCCAAAGAACCAGAGGAAGCGGTGGCTGTGGAACCACAAACTACTCCGAAAGGGGATACAGAAGGGGCTACGATGCCCAAGGCAACAGATGTAGCAGAGAAAGAAGCAGTTGTGGAAATAGAGAAGGAAGATTCCGCGGCGACTACTCCTCTGAAACAAAAAGGGACCAAAGAAGATAACATGACGGCCAAAGATCAGGAAGAAGCATGAACATAGATGGTTGCGGAAAGGGAAAGTGAAGTTTCTACTAAGACTCCTAAGTCAAGACAGAAAGGGAAGAAAAAAGGGGATGCAAAGATGAAAGAAGCGGGTGAACGGGACAAGAAGAGGCTATGAAAGGGGAGAAGGAGGTTGCTTCTGTGACTCCTCAGTAAAAAATGAAAAAGAAGAAAAGAGGGGTTGCAGATCTCCTAACGAGTAAATCGTCAGAGAAAAGAGCAAAATGTAGTAAGCTAGGTACTACTGAGAAAGAAAGCAATGGAGCTACTGATGCTGGCGAACCTTCGTGTGACAAAGCGGAGAGCGAAGAATGATAAGGTAATTTGTGATTGCATGTACATTAAAAATGAGAAAAAAAAGATTTCTTAAAGAAAGTAACAATGCATGTTAAAAGAGTAACTATTATAAGAAGTAGAGTAACTAGATGATACCTAGAGTAATTGATATAGAACATTGGAGTAACTGTACGACAACCTAGAGTAACTGGAGTAAATGTTGGAGTAACTATTATAGAACAAAGAGTAACTCACACACTTTACATAGTAGTTAACATATGAAAATCATATTGTTAACCTAAAAAAGACTAAAAATTTAGAGTAACTTCATTCGTATGTAGGAAAAAAAAGGGAAGGGAAAGGGAAGGTCAAATCAACTAAGGATATAGAGAAGGATGCTGACGAGATATGAGAAGAGGAAAGAAGGAGGAAGAAAGAGAAGGGAAAGGAAAAGGCTACCTATGAGGAAGGAAAAGAGGAGAGAATTAAGAGGACAGAAAAGGAGAAAGGAAAGGCAGTTGAAGGTAATCTTGAATGGATTTATAAATGTATTAAATTGATGTTACTATCATATGACACTTACTTGTACTTTATTAAAATTGTTGTTACAAGAATAAATAGTTAGCATTAAAAATGTTATCAACCTACCACGTGGATTGAAATGTGAAAAATTGAAGAGTAACTTGACTGAGTAACAAGTAATAAGCAAAAAAAGAAAACTAAGAGTAACTTTTCATATGTTTGCAACGGGGATAAAGAGGCTATACCACAGGTGTTACATAAAGAGATACATCACCACCATCCATAGCATGGTGTTTACAAGTAATCAACTGAGAATGATGAGGGCGACGACATTTGCAAACATGATAAAGATGTTGAATCTTATGGTTGACGTAGGCCTCTTGGAGGATTTGATAGACAGATATGTAGATGATGACATGTTTTTGCTGGCCAGAGGGGTGGAAAGAAGGATGACGGTTGAGGGTGTAGGGGTAATTCTAGGTATCCCAAGTAGAGGTATGGACATCATACCTAGGAAAAATTCTGAGATTGTGAGGTCAATATGGCAACAATTTGCTAGGGCAACAGGTAAACAAGGAAATGAAGGGGAGACCTCGAAGAGGTTGAGGGAAAAGGATGTCCTTCACAAGGACAACCTAGCAAAGCTTTGGCAAGAATTTTCCAGGACCGACGATCCAGCGGACTACCAGAACATGTTTCATGCATGGATGTTGCACCTGTTGGCAACATTCCTACTCCCAGACACCAGCTGTACACCAATCTACATAATGCACTACCTAGACGATGTTACTGCCATGAGGCAGATTAATTGGGCAAAGCTGGTGCATGGGAGTATCTTCAGGAATATGAAGATGCTGAAGTAGAATGTCCAGCTGAGGAGGAAAGGGGAGAAAGGGAAAACCACCCTCTACACAATAGGGTGTGATGTTCCTATGCGTAAGTGAACAAAATTATTTTCATCTACAAAATTGTTACAATGATAACTATGGGGGGCAGTTACATATGCATTAAATTTTCTCTCTATTTACATGCAGGTTTGGGCATATGAGATGACGAAGATGGCAAAGCCAACATTCCTTGACACAAAGCCAAGGATAAAGAAGTGGGTTGCTCCGGTTGAGAAGTTGATGGATTTAGGGGCTGTGGACCCTAAAGATGTAAGAATATTTCTTATTTGTTACAAAAGCTAATATACAATATAATCCTACAAGTTTGCATTATTACATTTTTTTATGGATAGGTTTGTGAAAGTATGAAGATAGACCAGGGGGATGACTGGCGAGCTTCAAGAACAATGAAGGACATGCCCTACTACCTTGCGGAGAAAAGGGCAAAAAGTAAGCAAACGCCAGATAAGGTGCCAGCAAAGCCGGTCATCAAAAAAGGAGTGTCTGCTGAGGACTCCAACCTAGAGAGAAGAATTCACATACTCGAGGAGGAGCTAAAGATGCAGAAGGAGATCTGCACAAAAATAGCTGTTGAGGCATTCACTGAAATGTAGATAGAGAAGAAATGGCTAGAAAGTAGAATATACGAGCTGGAAGAGGAGAACAGAAATCTGAGGAGAAAATGTTGAGATGAAGGTGACAAATCACAGTCACCTGTCGGTGGATTCGAACAATCTGCTGAGGGGTTTACATCGGGGAATGTTCAAGAACCCAAAGACAGTTCAGATGTGCTACCCGAGAAGGATGTTGATACGGTGGCTAAAGTAGAGAAGGAAGGTGTGGATAAGGATGACATGCTGAGGAAACGAGGCAGGATGATCCTCATAAGAAAATATGTGGAAGAGAAGGACTCAGAAGATGAGAATGATGGTAAGAAAAATGGTGATGAGGAGGAGAAGAAGAAAGAAAAATCAGCAAAAGGTTCTGACCAGGGAAAGTCTGCACGAGATGCAGAAGAAAAGAGCAAAGAAGAAACATGGGAACATTAGGAGAATATAATCGAAGAAGAAGAAGAAGGGTAGAAGGAGGAGCCTAGAAAAAAGTTATCAAAGAGGAAGAAGATGGAACATCAAATCATAGGGAGCATCAAGAAGAACGTGAAGAAGAGGAGGGAGGAAAAGGTAAGGTTGCATCTCCTTTAAAGTATATCAATACTTGAGTAACTGTGTAAATACAGTAGAGTAACTGTGTGATATTGTAGAGTAATTGTAGTAATATAAAGAGTAACTCTACGATAGTCTAGAGTAACTATGTGAATTAGAAGAGTAATTGTAGGAACATAAATAGTAATTGTACGATGGTCTATAGTAACTGTACAACATATCATCATAGTGTAACTAGTGGAAAATGAAGATTGATTCTAACATGGACTGCTCTTTTGTTGTTGACAGCACAAGCTATCAAACTTCATTGGTTTTGAGCATTTCAAAACAAAAGAAACCAGGGAAATTGTCCACCACTTCATGGACAACATAGAAGAAATGTAAGAGAATTGGTTATTTTGTCAAGTGCACACAGATAAAACATCGCTTATTCAATATCCAAAACTAATATGTATAACATCTATAAAAATGAGTGGTAGGTCAAAACGAGAATGGAGATTCAGTGATGACACTTGGTGCACGGGTAAGGACCTCACCACCCTATTGTAAAAAGATCAAATGATGCAATCACCAGTAAGAAACAAATAAATAGTAGAGTAACTCTTTGAAAGCTTGTGGTTTTTTTTCTAAACAAAGAAAGATTGTGTTTTTTTAGGTTATGGACTGCTTTGTACAGATGCTCAAAGATACCACAAGCAAAAGGAGGAAGAAGGGTCTGTCATGGAACTGCTTGAGCACATATGCTCTGGTAAGAACAACACAATTGGTATACAAAATTACATCAAAAATACAAAAATATATACACAAAACTGAAACTTATAGATGTGAAATTTTTTAATTCTGCATTTGCAGCAGAAGTTGGCATTTGATGTTGAAAACATAACCATGGAGCAGATCGACATGCTATCTCCACTATTCAACATCCTGATGAAAGATTGGGACACAATGGACTCGGTGTTCACCATACTGAACCACGACAACCACTGACACTTGTACGAGGCAAGTTTTAGGGATGGAGCACACAGGTCTTATAACTCAATGAGTGGAAATAGCAAGTCAAAAAAAGAATTCCTTAGATGGGTAAGTGATCTATAAAAAGTAACTCTATTTGTAGTGGATTGACAGGGTTAATGTTTGTTGATTGATGATTAATAAGAGTTGTGTATTTTTAATGCAGGTGGGTATTGTGCACGAATTATTCAGGGGGGCAGAAAAAGAGGACCAACTGTCACAGTGGGGATGGGAGTACCTGTTGTGCCCACAGTAGGAAGAAGACTCACTTGACTATGGGATCTTCGTCATGAAGTACCTAGAATGCCTAGTAAATGGAAAACACATGGACTTCACATGTAAGGACATGCCAGCCATAAGGGCTGATAGTTTTCAGAGAATGATGGCGAGGGGGGAGCTGCAGCCTGTACAAGCGCATGAAAAAGATAACAATGAAGACATCAAAAAAGGCCCATCTGAGTAGAACAAGGGAGGAAGAGATGAAGGACAGAAGCAGCAAGAAGGAGAGAAGACAGAAGCAGCAGATAAAGAGAAGAGCGCGGAGGAAGAGGTTGTTTCAAGCCTAGATAAATGGTTGAATTTTAGCTGAAATAGTGAATTATTAATTGAAATGTAAAACTTGAACAATTTGCTTCTGGAATTCTGATGTGTAACCGCTATGAGATACATTTACTTGTGTGCTGTAAAAAGCCTGAAAATTATATTTTTGATCTAAATCATATTGCAAATGCAAGTATTTTTGGGTTTAATATATAGCGTTTTGTGCTTTCAATGTTGTGTTCTTGAATGTAAAATTGTTGTGGTTTTGTATGGAGATATATACTTTGAGTTAGACTGCCAAACAAAAAAACAACACAAGAGAAAGAGTGATGATAATGTCATAACACAGAGTAATTATAAGAACACTAAGAGTAACTGTGATAGTCTAGAAAAGTAATTGTATGATTCAAAGGAGTAACTCACATACTTTGTAAGAGTAACTCTAAAAAAGAGAGGTAATCCATAAGGTAACTGTGACAACACTAAAGAGTAACTGAGAGAACATTGAGAGTAACTGTGACAACACTAAGAGTAATTGTGAGAGCACTGAGAGTAACTGAGAGAACACTGAGAGTAATTGTGATGTTATAAAAACTAACTCCAATGTTTAAAAAGTAACTCTTGTGGCTGAAGGTTTGTCAACAACACGAAACCAGTGTATGTGAACCACATAGTAGAAAAAACTGACATTTTTTGAGTAAACAGAACAAAAAACATGAAAGAAACTATACTAATCCAAAAATGTATGTATTTCAGAAGAAAAGAGTATCCATTGCATATGAAGATAAAATAAAAAATATTCTTCAAAAGAGTAACATATAAAAAGTAACTGTGACAACACTAAGAGTAACTGTGACAATATAAAAAGTAATTGTGACAACACTAGAGTAACTGTGACAACACTAAGAGTAACTGTGACAACACTAGAGTAACTGTGACAACACTAAGAGTAACTGTGACAACACCAAGAGTAACTGTGATAATATAAAAAGTAACTCCAGTCTTAAAAAATGTAAATGTTGTACTTTGTAAAGTAACTCTTGTGGAAATACTCCCCAGTACCTCCACCACCAACCCAACCCTCCTCACGAGGCCTGCTATCCTCTTCTTTTAAGTTCTAGTTCTCTCATTTCATCACTGTGGTTGATGGTTCTCACCCTTTCACCCACTTTGGAATAGCATACCTCCTTCTAGCATTCCTAGTGTTCTCATAAACCTCAACATAGCCTACCATGAAGCCGTTCATCCAACCCATGAACTACACCCTTGACAAAAAAACTATGGAATCCATTCAACTGCATATAGAATGGAAATATCTTTATTTTCACATTAAACCAGGCAACACCACCTTTTGTATCAGAAACTAGACATTTCAGATCACCATTGTTCAAAATGAAAATGGATCCCTTTCCACTAGTAGAGGCTGGAAAGAGATGATTTCATAGCTCAATATTCACAGAGATTGGATCATCTTCCTTAGGCCAACTGATCACCAGACAATCACATCATGGATCACAGATTTTTTCTTAAAAACACCAACCGAACTACTTCCACTCTTCAGAGTGCCTGGTGAATCTAGAACGGACGAGTCTGCAGATTAGTTGTTTGTTAGGGAGAAATACCAAGAACCGCCGGGTTCATGGGTGAATCCTTTATAAGTTGACTCATCTACGACAGCTGACACCACAACATCTACAGAAGACACTGCTTCTTCTTCTTTCTAGCCTTCCGATCATAAATAGGTATGCACCGCCGCCCTTTTCTCCTTGACTTTTGGTTGATAATCTTCCCCATCACTGCCTATACCGTCTACCGCCCCCCAACCATCCTAGGGTCACCACCATGGTGGTGGTCTTCAATAAACCCCTCCTACAGATTACCCGCGGCGGTGGTTGTCTACCCAGTAACCAGCCATAAACCCCATCTATAGATACCAGCAGCGGTGGTCATCTACCCAGTAACCAGAAATACTCCCCAATCCCTCCACCACCAACCCAATCCTCCTCACAAGGCCTTGACTTTATTCATCACAACCACTCATCTCGTCCCACAACCCCTGCTCTGCCTCTTCTTCCTCCCTTCTAGCCTCTCCTGCCACCTCCCAACTATGTAGCAGCCGCCAGGACCAGCATATCACCTACCAACTATGTAGCAGTGATTGATCTCACATGACTTCATCATTAGGTCTACTATCCTCTTCTTTTAAGTTCTAATGTTCTCATTTTGTCACTGTGGCCGATTTTTCTCGCCCTTTCACCCACTTTGGAACAACATACCTCCTACTACCATCCTAATGTTCTCATAGTCCCTCATCTAATACTATTTCTTAAGAGATTTTTACTTCAGAGAGCTATATATAGTCTGATCTGATCCTGATTCTTAAGTGACTTTTTGCTTTGACTGGTTGTTCCTACTATGAACTGGTGTGTTTGATATATGGATTTTTCTTTGTTCTGAACTGGTGTGTTTTAACTGGTTGTTCCTGCTATGAACGGGTGTGTTTGATATACAGATTTTTTGTTTTAACTGGATGTTCCTGCTATGAACTACTCAGATACGTCCCTGGAGATAGCGGTGCTGGTGCTGAAGTTGGACTATCCTGAAGGCTAGTTTGGCTGTATTTTTTGGTTATCTTGTTCCAGTGGTTATGGTTCCTCTTGCTGCTGTAGTCTGGTTTTTCTTACCCGCCAGAAGTTTTGAGGATTCTGAAGTTGCTATTTTGGTTTGCTGTCTCTGCTTTGTAATGGAGTAAATGGTGTGTATGATAGATCTCGCCAGGGATGGATCTGACCCCCTGAGCTCTTTGGTTTTTATGTTCAGTTGATGGACCATCCTTATAGTTGGTTTGGTTGTAGTTTTCTATATCGTTTGTTCCAGAGACTATGTATAATATATATCATTTTATGCTTTGAATGATGTGTTCCAGAGACTATGTATAATATGTATCGTTTATTCCAGAGACTATGTATAATTATAAGAACACTAAGAGTAACTATGATAGTCTAGAAAAGTAACCGTATGATTCAAAGGAGTAACTCACATACTTTGTAAGAGTAACTCTAAAAAAAGAGAGGTAATCCATAAGGTAACTGTGACAGCACTAAAGAGTAACTGAGAGAACACTAGGAGTAACTATGACAGCACTAACAGTAACTGTGAGAGCACTAAGAGTAACTGAGAGAACATTGAAAGTAACTGTGACGTTATAAAAAGTAACTCCAGCGTTAAAAAAGTAACTCTTATGGCCGAAGGTTTGTCAAAAACACGAAACCAGTGTATGTGAACCACATAGTAGCAAAAACTGACATTTCATGAGTAAACTAAACAAAACATGAAAGAAATTGTACTAATCCAAAAATGTATGTATTTCAGAAGAAAAGAGTATCCATTGCACACGAAGATAAAACAAAAAATATTCTCCAAAAGAGTAACATCTGATCAGAACATATTCTTAGTAGCATATTCAAAGTATACATACAGCTGGTGGAGCTCAATGTAACACATAGATACATTACAAAACACAAAAGTGAAAATACATGGAGGGTTACAAAATCACTTTCACAAAAACTATAGACAAAAAGAACAACCCATTACAGATTTGAATATCCCTAACGCACACACTAATCAACTACAAACTCCACTAAAAAACGTCCAGCATCAACAGATCACACGATCAGCAACAGAGATAATCATTGAACAGCAAACAACAACAACACAGAGTCTAGAAACAAAATCCCCGCGGAATGGACTACTTCTTCATAGGGCAGTTCCTGCTGTATTGGTTGACCCCAAACTCTAAGAAATTCTTACATTGCCTCTCTCTTTTAGACTGGGCAATATCAACTCCATATTTAAACCTCACATTGGTCGATCTAGGTCTCCCCTTATTTTTGCAAATACTAGGTATACGGACCTTGACAATAGAAGAGAAAGTTGTATTAGAAGCGGTTACACCAGCGCCTACACCAGTATCAGTGAGATCCAAGTATAAGAGCTCCTTTCGCAGAGCTAACAGTTTTGCATGGCAAAGATCTACAACGTTGTTTCTAAACGCTATGTTGACAATCGAATTGTAGGCAGAAACAAGCAGAAGTGTCCTCCCAGTGGATGGATGCTTAACTGACGCTTTGCCAAAAATCAAATGGTGTTCTCTGTACCCTTTGGTCCACCTCTTCAGTATGTAAGGCTCGGGAAGAGTGCAATAGTCACGACTCTTCAAATAAAAGAGGATGTGCCTGCAAGGGATGCCTTTGAATTCCAACATGAAGCAACTGCAAGAAACAATATCACTAGATGACTCTTTCTCCAATATACGGGAAGTTCCAAGTCCACTGACGTGATACACCTCAAAGACACCTTCTGAAGCTTCCTTTACATTGTATACCATGCTTTGGTGAACCTCACACTAGAATATCTTAAAGATGGACTTGGTGTATATACCTCTCATCTACTCCTCCAGGGGACACAATGATGACAAAGGGAGGTTATTGTACTCGTCGTCAAAGTCTTTGAAATATTCAATCTCCTACACATGAGAGTAGGCAGTCTCCAATGAACATACAAGTTCAAAGAGAGTCTTCCTACTATTCACATGGCTCCTAATGAACGCATTTAGGCTCTCGCTCCTCTGAGTCATCCTCATGCCCGCAAAGAAGGAGGACTGCATATAGCACGGAACCCAATTGCAACGCATCGCAGACATATCAGAAAGCCAGGTGATGGACAACAAATCATTCTCCTGAATTATAGAATCCCACCTCTCTTCAAAAATATTGACATCATCCACGTTCCAGACGCAATCATTCAAGGAGCTTATGATCTGGTCCTTGTTAGGAATGCCACCAAGCTTGGAGGGAAGCTTCTATAGGACGTGCCAGCTACAAAAGTGATGCTTGCAATTGGGAAAAATAGTGATGATAGAAGCATCATAGCAGGGTCCTGATCAGTTATGATGGAAATTGGCTCTTTGCTAAAACAAAGTAGATACTGCTTGAAAACCCAGACAAATGAGTTGTACTTCTCATCGACCAGAAAAGCAGAAGCAAATAGCATTGTCTTACGATGGTGATCAACTCCACCAAACATTCCAAAATCCATCGAATACTTTTTGGTGCGGTAGGTGGTGTCAAACACAATTGCATCCCCGAACAGCCTGCAGTCTTCAACGGAGACAGGATCGACCCAAAATAGATGAGTAAGGAAGCAATCGAGGTCATTTTGGTAGCTATAGAAGAATTTTGGTTCGAGGACCTTAAACCTGACAAAGCGATCTAAAACCATTTCGACGTCATATTTGGCCGACTCTTTCCTCTTGCTACTGATGTGTCCATGAGCTTGTCTCCTGGTAAATGTCAGATTCTCATAGCCGCCGGACTCAGATGCTATCAATGCAATCTATCTCGATACAAGTATGTTAGCTTGGCTCATGGAAGAAATGATCTCTT